>OX415236.1:41765154-41777654 GCA_948330725.1 Sherardia arvensis | reverse complement strand
GATGACACTTACGGTCTTTAATCAAAGACGGGCTAGGATGGATTCGGGGATGTAAGGAAAAGAGCTTGCATGTGTTAATTTAAATTAACTTTAAAGCTTCGAATCAGTGATTTGGTGGGGAATGTCCTTATCTCCTGAGCGATAAGGCACAGGTCTTTTTGCGCTCTCCCCCGATTCACAATAGGAAAATAGAGGTTACTTTTATTCTCTGATCCATAGCCTTCTGCTCAAGTTTATATTTTGTCTTGATTCCTGGTACGTTTCGTATGGAATCATTCTGTGAATAAAGACCTCTCACTAGCATTCCCTTCCACCGGTTTCAGTACCTACTTCATCTCCTGAGGCCGTTCCATTCGTATACTCGTTACAGGTTTTCCACTCGTCTTTATGCTCGCTCCATTTAATTTTGCTCGTTGGGTTCAACCTTCCACAAAAGCATTAAAAAAAGTACTCCTTGCTTAGGGAAGAATTCCTATGCGCCGAGCGTGATCCACTTTCCGGAGCTAATTTTTTAGAAAAAAGAGAGGGGAATTAAAGTTCGTTGGAATTGGAATCAACATCGTCTGAAGGCCCTTTCAAGGCGGACAGACCGATAAGAGGCGTATTTTGAGAGCTAGGAATAGGAAGACCCCACGAACTAATCTACCAAAGGCAAAGAGTTGGCTTAGCCGTAAAGAAGTGCGAAAGAGCTCCTCAAGTCATCCGAAGCATCTGAAATAAAACTTTCACCTTGATCGAATGCGTCTCTTTTTTCGGTCCGGTCCCTTTACCTTGCCTTTCGGTATGACGAATCGTTCCCAAAGCGAATAGGAGAGTGGTAAGAAAGGCTAGGAATTTCGCCCTTCCTTGAGAAATAACTTTCAAGCTGTTACTTCTTGCTCTTCCACGATAAGTGCCTATCATCTGTATGCGAGTGCTTTACGGGAAGGCATCGGAGACAAAAGAGCTCTCGTTCCAGCAGCTTTGAGTTCAACTGCCTCTCTTCTTTTAGGTAATTGCTTCTTTATACGAGAATCCGGAGAGAAGGAGGAACTTATTAAGGGAAAGGGCTAAAAGCTGTGGACAGATCCTGCTTCTCACGCTTGATTGCTTTCAAGAGAGACCGGAATACTACTCTTTGCCCCTTGGACAGCTATCGAACTTACTTCCTTTACTGGATAAGAAAAATTGCCTATACTATAGAAGATAGGGTCTCTTGCTTAAGCTGCTTACTCCTTCTGCCTGTCTTCCTGACCCGGCTCACCTGCCTCTGAAGCTGGAATGCCTTTATAGAATAGAGGGGGCTACCGGAGGAATCGAAAAGTTTGAAGTGGGATGTGGAATGTGATTGGTGATGGATGGGGGTTATGAAATAAGTTCTGCATCAGATGATGAGCATGGGTAGGTTTTATAATAGTAAAAGAAGAGGACGCAATTCATTGATGCCCTCGAATCTGCCTTGAGGGCGGTAAGGAAGGATTGATACTAAATCGACTCGGAACTCTTGTTTAGCAGTGAAAGAATCCGATCTGTGCTTTGCAGGCTAAAAGGTAAATGAGTTATCTCATGCATGTCCTGAAAGACAAGATTTGTGAAAGGCTGACTCTGACTGATGTTGTCACACGAATTGCTCAAGGTTGTAAGCTTAACTGCTGTTGAAGGAATGGAAGAAGCGGTCTTCTTAGCAAGATCAACTGCTCTAGTTCAGCTGTTGGAGGAAGGCAATAAGGGAGGAGTGCCGCTTCTTAAATGGTTGATGCTTTCATGTGAAATATAAGAGGAAAAGTAACCCTCGGGCGAGGGTAAGTCAGAAAGCAGAAAAAAAAGGCGTTTTAACGTTCAATTGGTGCTGATAACTTCCTCGGGGGTGGGCTTTGTAGGAGTTGGGCGAGATGCAACACTTGGAGCAGCAGTAGTTGATTCGTATTCAAGACTAAGAAAGAGGGGGGTGAAAGATAAATAAAGGGATCATAGGGCTTTATGATCAGAGAAAGAGAAGGGGCGTGGTTGGTGTGTCACTGGGTCGATGGGGGAACCCGTAGGAAGGGGGGACGCCCCGCCGAATTCACATCAGAAATCGCCAACATGAATACAAATTAAAGATTTAATTACGTATAGAAACAAAACGAACCACTTCTATTCTCGGAGCTGAGGTATATGAAGAATGGCTTTTTGTCCCTTTCGTCCAGTGGTTAGGACATCGTCTTTTCATGTCGAAGACACGGGTTCGATTCCCGTAAGGGATAGGTACTCATTCTCGGCCGCTTTCAGTTAGTGTTCATTGCTGAGTGATCGCTCGCTATCTGGCCAGAGAAGCATAGCCCAGAAGCTTGCCTGAAGGAGAGAGACCTTATCTTTTTATTATTGTGGCTGAAGCGTTTAGTCGTGGTTTGAATGCTTTGTTAACTTATCGCTTAATTGTGCCATATGCCCTTCCTCGGAATTGCATCCCTATTATTACGCACTTGGCATTCGCCGATGATATGTGGTGATCTTTACTCGTGCTATACGGCCTTCTTTGAAGAATCTAATTAACTTATCGGTACGAAGCAGCTTCGGGCCAACTGATAAATATGGAAAAAAGCTCATTCCTAGTAGCAAATAAAACCCCTGACCCTGCCATGTTCTGCACCCTCTACAATGAGCTATTTCACCCAGACGACTGGTGGTATACTTTGATCGTGGGCTATAGCCATTCGTTAAACGACCACGTTAGCCACCTCCGGGCCGTAAGGTGTTAAGGAAGAATCACCTCTATGTAAAGAAAGAGAAATGCTTCTACTAAAGCAAGACTACCAGGGTCGGTTAGTAAGGGGGCAGAATCATCAGCATTAGATTACACATGAGCATAAGAAGTTTTTTTTGTTTTCCCACAAACTGAGTAAGATAAAAGGGGTCCGCCTACCTAACTCAACTCGATTAATAAGAAATGCTTGCAGCTCTCGCCGCACTATCTGTTGCCCGTTGCTTGGCGGCTTTCTCCGCTTTCTAATACGAGAGTTCATCTGGACTTACTATTCAGGTACTAAGAGCATCTTTGAGCTTCTTTCCCTGCCTGTCTGCTGCTTTGTCTGACTTATAGTCCTAGTCCTACTCTCTTTCCTTATTTCTTTCCCGAAAGCCTAGAAGCAATAAAGATTATTTATAAGTGAAGGAAAAGTAGTTCCGGTGAACAATTCAGTAAGGAAAGTACTCGCTGAGGGAACTCAAATTCATCCCTTCAAACAGACTTTAAAGAAAGGCCTTTTAGGGGTCGTGCTCGTGTGTGCGAAAGTGAATTCCTCTGTCCTGTGCGCGGAAGGCATAGGCTAAGGTTGAAGTACAGTAGTAAAGGTAAAGTAAGGTTTATAAAGAACCTTCTCCTCGCTACTCTCTCTGGACTAAGGAGGGATCTTACAACCCCGAAATCCCTGATCTACGAGTGGATATTGCCTTTTCATCGGTGGTAATTCTTCTTTCAGACTGGCCTAAGAGTTCGGTCTCTGGTACTGTGCCTATTCACTCTTCCTAAGGCTATCAAGAAGGGGCAGTAGAATTCTCTTTCTAGTCTTTCTTTCTTAGCTCTGACTTATCTCTTAGGGATAGATCTTCCTCCCCTTCTATGACCTTAGGCACAATAAGGCTCACTAACCCTGCGTATAATGCTTATCCAGCAAAGGAAAGGATTTGTCCCTTGAATCCGAGGAGTCTTTTTCTCTTACTTGCTCTTAAAAAAATTTATTAACCTCTGCTTCCCAGGGGTATGATTCCCTTGTTCAGAAGTGGTGACGATTCTCGGTGAACTGAATCGGGTGGTTTTATCTTCCCGAGCGTTGGTGTCGTCTTGGTTGGAGTGAAGGTGTGTGCGAAGTACTCTGAAGTGTTGAGCCCATGATTGAAAGGCTTTGGCATCATTGGTTCAAAATATATCGTAAATTGATGATAGTCATGACCTTGACATGGCGTTAGGGAGATGATGAGAACTCCAAAAAGTAAAGAAAATACCAGTGAACAAGGTAAAAGGTCTCCTACCTCATACCCTTCGAGGTCGGAAAACCGGTAGATGAAATGGTAATGTATATGGAAGCAAACGAAGGTAAGCTAAGGCGGGACGAAGGAATTCCGGACGAGAAGGTGATAGCTTTCAATCCGTTGCTACCCAAAGATATTGCACTAGAATATTAGAGGGCAGAGCCTGCCTGCTAAAGACTGTAGCGTAAGTAACACAATGCTCCATACGGGGGAAATGAAAGCAGAATTAGTTCGGATCCTCCCACATGTTCAATCTTTTTTTAGCGGTTTCCCCAGAGATCTTTATCATTAATGCAACCTTCATTTTACTCATTCATGGAGTTGTTTTTAGTACATCTAAGAAATATGATTATCCACCGTTAGTCAGTAATGTGGGTTGGCTTGGATTACTTAGTGTTGCGCGCCTAGGAGGGCAGCGCGGTTTGGGATGCGGAGGAGCTATTATCGTCCAGTTCCCTAACCCAATGCGGCACCGGGTTTGGACCGCAGGGAACCATAGCATGGGGGGACGTCTAATCCTTTTGCCGCCGCAAGGCTGGCTAATCGTACGCAGCAGGCTCGAAGACCCCTGGTTATGGAAGGCACATGAGTCCGAACGCTATGTTGAATGTGCGACCGCCATTACACTTTGTAGGTACCTGTGCAGGTGAGGCGTCGGACGGTCCTAGAAACGGCGGCAGCGGCGCGAGGAATTAACGGCCGGACGTGCTGCAACCTAGGGATCACCAGGCAGCTCTTTCGCTCTATAGGGATCTGGGGGCATAGCACAATTCTTCTTGGAGGAGGGTTGTTTGCCCGGGTGACTGATCCTGCCATAATTTACTCCTACCTATAGCACCGGCAACCGAAGTCGAGCATACATAGGACGATCTTCGTGCGTGAATAGCCGGGAGGAAAGAAAGGGCGGTAGATGATAATGAGAAAGGGCGCCGCGTCTGGACGGGCGGGCGCAATGGATGAGCGAGCGAAAGGTGTCATGCCATGGAGGGGGGAATATCCCGAGTCTCATGTAAGACAACTAAATGCACCTCGAGGTGCTGCCGAGGAACTGAGGGACCTTCTCGAGCACAGGATAGGTAATTGAGAGATAGAGCTAGCCTCTTCGGTATGGGGAATCAAGGCTTCGGGCCGAATCGAGCTTACCCACGGCACCTGGCTTTCCCCGGCGAGCTTTCTCTCGTAAAGGCAAAGATGCCCCAAGACAAGGTACAACTGTTGGGAAGGGGACATGATTAATAGAACCCGGCAGGATCCGGGCCGGGATAGCGGCGCCCATTCTTAACCAGCTCCTAAAGGGTTCGCTCATGCTGAAGGGAGCATCCCCACTTAGTGATCGGTCCGCTAGTTCACGCAAATTCGAAGAAGTTATCACGGACGAGCCACATGCAGGGAAACTTGCACGTGTGGTTCAGGCCGGGCTTTCCTGAGATATCTAATAACCTTGCTTCTGCTCGCCGCTGGCGCACCTCTCCTAACTATTGCCCATTTTTTTTGGAATAATTTTTTTAGGAGGGACAATTTTACATATTTCTGCCAAATCCTTCTATTATTAAGTACGGCCGGTACCATTTCAATGTGTTTCGATTTTTTCGAACAAGAGAGGTTTGATGCTTTTGAATTCATTGTATTAATTCCACTTTCTACTCGCAGTATGCTCTTTATGATCTCGGCTTATGATTCAATTGCCATGTATTTAGCTATTGAGCTTCAAAGTTTATGTTTTTATGTGATCGCAGCATCAAAAAGAAAGTCTGAATTTTCCACGGAAGCCGGCTTGAAATATTTGATTTTAGGTGCATTTTCCTCTGGAATCTTATTGTTTGGGTACGACCGGACAACTGCCGATATCTATTAAGATCTTTTTTAGAATGTTTAAATATATATATCTATATCGTAAACTATCGGATCGGCTATTACTTAGATGTGAGACTATCATACCTCATAGGTTGTGATATTGATCTTACGGGGAGAACGAAATAAAAGAATATATAGACTTGTAGAGACCCTCTATGTAGTTGTCTATCTAGGGCGATCGATCTACATCTTTCCCCATAGCCCTGGGGCTGTGTCTCGATCTCCTATATGCGAAATCTAAGGGACTAGTTCCTATGGAGATTCCCCTTGGTCTAATTCCACGCCTTATGACGAAAGGGGAGTCGGCGCGGCGTAAAGTTCAGATTGGGGGAGTAGAAAAAATTCCCTTCTGGGGTATTCCGAAGGTGTAACCTAGGCAACGAAAAAGGGCCCGATACTTCAACTAGAGGAGCGACCAGTTGGTTCACCAAACCCCGACCCAGCGTTACACGTTCTCCAGATCCGAAGGGATCCAGTGCCCAACTACCGACTCCTTCCGGAATTGCGTTATCGTAGCCGAGCCAGGAATGGCCGTTAGTGGACGCCCACCACTTTTCACGGTTAGAGAGGCCCTCTTTAATACATTAAGAAAAGATGTTCACAGGGGCCAGAAAGACTCGGTCATAGGAATTTAGACCACCTACGTGCTGGTAAATGAAAACCACCGCGACCAGATCAGAGTAAAGAACAATGTAAAATCAGGCCTCCCGTTGCCTTGAAAGAATTCACGCGCGGCCACCAGCTTTCCCAAAATAAGGGAAGATCTGCTGCTTACTGCTCACGAAAACATCCGACCTATACTATAGTAAAGTCTAAGCCTATGTTTCTGATCCCCTTTCCTTTAGACCCCCCCAAAAAAATTTAAAACAAAAACTAACAATTATCATGGCTATCAAAAGCAAAGGGTGGGTTAAATTTGCTCTTTCTAAAGAAGGGTATGGGTCTAAGGAGTCTTTGATTGCATTTTATAATAAACTTAAAGAGAAATATGATCAAGGTACAGAAGTATTGGTGTCACAATTAAAAGTTAGTAATAAAGAATTAATAGCTCTTCAAATGGAAATAGAAAAAAAGAGTATGTCCTTTGATGAAGAATCTATATTTAAAATGTGTAAGCCTATTCTCCGCATAATGATAAAAGAAAATGATGTGAATGCAAAGGACTATATAAAGGCTTATTTCGAGGATGCAGATGAGAATGTGAAAAAGTTTGTTTATAATGTGTTATCTGAATTCAATATTTATACAATAGAATCTTTAATAGTTCATGTGATTAGCCTAATCTATCATAACAATAACAAAAAAAATGAAGATTACAATGATACATCTATGGTTCGAGTAGCAAATTTAGTAGATCGTCTGGATGAGTTTTTTAAAACCCATGTATCCATATTAAAGAACCAGCGAGTAAAAAAGGATGATTGGAAATGTATTGATACTAAGCATCAATATACAATAGGTTATCTTTTAGTTCAGTTTCTTTATGAACGCAATGTTATTACATTTATAAACTCTAAAAAAGAAAACCAAGATGAGAATGAGGATAAAAATTTATATATTTCAGAAAATCAAAATTTACTTACGAAAAAGAAAGGAAAATATTATATCTCCTCGAAGTACTACGCAGCCTTTAATTTTGATCTTGCTCTTCTTCCTGTTAAGCTTAACCTCCCTATGATAAGCCCACCACTAAAATGGGAAATACGTGATGCTAAAAAGAAATATATGTACCTAACAGATATAACAGGCGGATATCTAAGTTCCCCATCAGGTGAAGTAGTTGACCGTTATCAAACACTGAGTTCTCACAATAATTAATTTTTTAATATCTCTTTTGGGGAATCCCAGAGCCCAATAAATCTTAATAATTTAAATGAAACATGTGAGTTAATGAACTGGCTTCAGAAGCAGCCGTTTAAAATCAATAGCGATTGGTTAAATTATATCAAGAACAAAGAAGAAAGATTAGTGGAATTAGGTTATTTATACCCCAAATCTTTCTAAAAAATTAATTTACAGGGTGCAATATCTATCCTTAGGGAATTCTACTCAGAGTACAATCAAATCTTTAAAAAAGATTATTCATTTGACACATTGGTTTCGATGTTATCAAAGCATGTACAGTATGCCCGCTCTGAGCAACTGTTTCTAAGCATAGCGGAAGCCTATGATGGTTGGCAATTTTATTTGCCTGCCTTTCTTGACTTCCGAGGTCGAATCTATCGCACGGGTATCTTGCATTTCCACGAGAGGGATCTTGCCAGAAGCTTGATCATTTTTGGGAACATACGCCCCAAATATAAATCTAATATTTCAAATGAAGAAAAAAAGTATAATTATAATAAAGTACTAGACCAAGTAGTTCTACAAGCAATCGCTTTCCATTACAAGTCATTTAATAAAATGAAAGAAGCTTTTGGCTTCATAGATACGTATTTAAAAAAGTATAGCTTAGACATGAATATGTCTAAAAAAATACCTTTAGCTCTAATAAAAGATGTTCGAGAGAACGCCAAAAATCCCCACCAATACCTTGGTAATCTTATAGCAATTTCGAATAAGAGTCAACATAAAAAATTCCTATTGTTCAGGACGCCTCTGCAAGTGCTTTTCAGATCATGAGTTACTTTCTGTTGGATATGTAACTTGCCCAAAATACAAATCTCATCAACTTAAACAATGAGTATAAAATCAATGATATTTATTCAGAGTTTATACTCAGTGGTCTCACAGAATATATGAAAGAATGTTTGTTGGATAAAACCGTAAACCAAAATGAAGAGATAAAAGATGATTTACCAAAAAGAAAGAAAGAAAAAAGAATTCACAATAAGAGAGAAAGAGCAAATTTGGAAAATTGTTGAGCCTCGTTTGAATCGTAAATTAGTGAAATCAATCTATATGCCATTGATCTATGGTAAAACAAAATATAGTATCATCAAGGATCTACAAAATGTTTTTTATGGAGCGTTGACATTTGAAATGCGTAAGTACCTTACTGCTATCTTTATGAATTACTGGAATTTAAAATTCCACGGGGTGAACATCCTTATGGAGTTGATCGGTAACATAGGTTGGATAGTGGCGGCCAACCAGCGTTCAGTTGTCTTTAAATCCTACTTTTATCAAACAACCCAGGATTATATAAAGAATAAATCTACCAAACTTCATTTTATGGATAAAAAATCTAAGAAAAAGCGGCAGGTAACTGTCCAGGGTATTGATTCTTCAGAGTTGAGAAATAAAACTAAGACACAGACATCCACCTTTGTTAACTTCATACACCAGTTTGATGCTAATATAGCTATGCTTGTAATCAGTAGTATGAAAAATAAGGAATACCCAATATACACAGTACACGACAACTTTATAACAACAGCTGAATATAGCCGTGAAGTACCCCATATTTATAATGAATCATTTCTTAAAATAGGTAACCCGCTGGCAATAATCAACTCATTCATCTATATGAATATGAATTTAATAGAACACAATATGAGTCCGGATTGTAAATACGACATGTTAATTGAATCATGTAATCTTGATAAGATTATACCCCTGCATGAACTTATGTCATATCTGTTGTTAACTCTACCCGATGGGTATAGCACAGATGCTAAAAAGCTAAAGAACTGGGAAAATAAGATCAAGAAAATATGTGATTCTTACTATCAATATATTGATATATTATGCCATCTCCATCCAGATGTAAATAAAACACCTGAAATGAGTGAAGAATATTGGACTTTTGATGAAAATAAAATGTCTCTAGATGAATATGATTCAAATTGTGAGGATGCTTATTTAACTTACAAGCTGAAATATGATTATTTCACGACAGGATTAAAAAATAATACTAATAGCGTACATCATTAATGAAAAACAAACACAAAATCATGACCAACCAAAAGAAACAATTCACCGAGCCCCTCATCTCGGGTTAATGCTCGCATCAACTAAATTTCAGCACCCTTATCCTTCTGTTAACGAGGTAGAGCTTCTCAGCAGCGCAACAATGGATCTTTTAATCCAGGGTTGTTACCCCCGCTTATTGGTAGGTAAATATGCTAAGTTTACTATTCTTTTTCGAATGCAAAAAAAAGAAATAAAGAACCATTCGGAGAAGAGTTCTCAATTGAACTAGGTCCAGCTATACCGCTTACTCATCAAGACGGTATGCTTCTACCCGAGAATGAAGTCTATTCTCATATATATATAACCAAATCATAAAATATGGAGAACTCTATAAAGGTGATTTAGTAGTAGAACTAACAGTGCGAGGTTATACTGAGGGCGGAATGAAATTGGATAAGGATTTGGAAGCGCCTCATTCAGAGGAGACTAGATTAGTAAGACTTTATAATTGTAAATTTGGAAAATTGTTTAATATCGATCCTATAAATAGTATTTAGATACGTAATCGTAATCGTAAATATAGCAGCCATATCACAAGACTGAAGCCTTCTAATACTAAGCTTAAAGGTATGATTGTAGCCGATACCGAAACATTACTGGTTAATAATAATCATAAGCCTTATGCGGCAGGTCTCATGGTAGTTCGTCCTGACCAAGAGTTGGATGCTAGTATGATTGATACCTACTTCAGTGAAGACTACACCGAACTAGAGAATAGCTTTGAGAAAAGGAGTAAAAAGGTTCTTATTGCATACACTACATACATCTGACACTCTTTAGAGGTAAGATGATAGAAGAATGAATATTTGAAAATGGTAAAATTCCTAGGTTGGTGCTGGAAGGTCAGAAGGAGGGTAGTATCTTTTCATGATTGAACAAAATAGGTTAATTAGCGGCATTATCCCTGACTGATATACACACATATTGAACTATGACTAATTACTGCAAGAGAGGAGAGTTACATATTATTCGTCAAGAGATTTTAAGTGAATTTTGGACAGATTTTTATAGTGAATTGAATGTTGTTATTAAACAGAAATTTTTTTGCTATAATCATAGAGTTATGTCTTTGTTGTATGAAAATAAGAATATTGATAAATCGAATAATGAGGCTTTAAAGCTTTTACAGATGGATATTGAAAGTTTAACTAAGAAGTTTGATGAAAAGAATATATTTAACGAAACTCCAAACATAGTTAAAATATTGATAGGTAAAGATCTTATAAGCGCTAAAACTTATTTACATAAGCACCTTCCTATACATATTTATAATAGTACTATAGCTCATTTAGGTCAATATACGTTAGAGGCTATAATTATTTATGTTATAGGGGTGTTGTTCAACAATCTTGAACAGACATCAATTGTTAGGGCCTCCACTTTATTGGACAAGCTAGAAACTAATGTTAGATTACAGGCTAATATAATAAATAATAATAAAATGGTTACTACTATTAAAGATAATGATGGTAATAAGGTTAGTAATAAGTTTGAAATAGGTGCAAAATTAATAGAGTTCATGTCTGAAAGGAAATTGATTCATCTTGAGATCATTACCGATGAGGATAATAAACCTATAGTGAAAAAGACTGGTACGGGTTATTTTGATAAAAAGACATATGTTGTATGTGATTTTGACTTAAGTAGTATCCCTATTTTACTTAATCTTCCTATGGTTTGCAAGCCTAATGATTGGGCACACATAACGGAGATATATTCAAATTTTAATATGAATCTGGCTAAACATCCTTTATTATTATCAGATATGGGTGGTGGTTACTTAAGCAGTCCATCCTTCGACATATATAATAGTATTTATTTGATTAAATCCTTAGAATTATATAATAAGCCAAGTCTTTTGTCATCCCGTAATCTAAGCAATTTCAATATAGAATTGAATAATAAGAGTTATAAGGAAATGTGCAACATATTGAATGGGCTTCAGAAACAAGGATTTAAGATAAACAAAAAGATGTTGGAATTCATTAAAAGAAATCGTGCATCTTTAGAAAAAGTGGGTCTTATTATGCCTGAAATACTAGTAAACGTGAATCTGAAAGAAGCTTACGATCTTCTGAGGATTTCTTATTTTAAGAATCAGGAACTAAAGAAAGTTTGTAACCTTAGTGTTCTATTAAAGGAATTAGCTAGTAGGGTTCAGAATGCTAGGTATGAAGATTTTCTAATCAGGCTAGCGTCCGCATATGAGGATTATATCTTTTATATGCCTGCCTTTTTGGACTTCCGTGGTAGAATCTACCGATCTGGTATCTTGCATTTTCATGAGAGGGATTTAGCTAGAAGTTTAATAGTCTTTGCCAACAATCAAGAAGGATGCAACCAGGAGGATTTTGATATAATAACCACTTCAGCGGCCTTTAAGTATAAGAAATTCTTTCATTATGATGATGCTCTTCAATGGTATAAGGAAAAACAGAGTTTGATCTATGCTTCTGATGAGAGTTTAATTAGCATCGCTAAGGATGCTAGTGACCCATATCAGTTCATTGCCAAGGGATTGTGTAACGATAGAGTGAAGGAATTGAATGGGACACCTATAACTCAAGATGCAGCGGCCAGTGCTTATCAGATCATGAGTTACTTTCTACTTAACGAAGAATTGGCTAGGAGTACTAATCTTATTCCTAGTTATGATGGTAAAATACAAGATGTATACATGTGCATTCTACATGATTTTAAGGCATTTTTGTATCATAATATTAATGATCAAGCAAAGATGA
>OX415236.1:41737654-41760154 GCA_948330725.1 Sherardia arvensis | reverse complement strand
AATTTCTTTCTTCCCCCGGTTCAGTGGTCCTTTTAATCCAGTCTGGAAGCCCCTCAAAAAAGGAAGAGGAAGAATGGTCATCCCCCCGGGGCCCAGATGCATCCATCATCATACACGATGAGGCAATTGCCCCTACGACAATCAAGATCCAATTTCTGACGATCACGACCACAAAAATAGTTAAAATAGATAAAATGAGATGAAATAATATTCTTGGCATCTTGATTTTTCGGAAAGAAAGGCATTGATACATAGCGATCAAAGATAACAGAACGAGAGTAATAAGCACGAAGTCCAGTGGATTGAAAACAATATTCCGAAAATAGCTCCGGAGGCACATGGATAAGCATGTACTTATCGAACTAAAAAAGAAAGGCAAAAGACTACTCTTCATGACTGGTCAGTTATCTGATCTGCAAATTCACCACACCAAGGTGAAAGGATTCGAACCTAAACAGACGCGCTGACCAGACTGCGCTACACCTTGTCTTACCCACTCACTAGCTCTTCGTCGTTCGCCTCACCTCACTGCCGATCGCCGCGCTCCTTATCTACGCTAAATGTCCGTACCGTACGTTCTTTTTCGCAAAGAGCGACCTCGACCGACCGAACGAACGCCTTATCAAACATACTTTGATTTTTGTCAAGGCTCCCGCGGGCAGCCGTACATGATACCCGACGGTTTGCACCCGCCTGCGGCGAAGGCCTGGTCAATCGTATACGATCATCAAAATCGGAGTCGCTAACACCCATTTTGAGTTGCCTCGTCCTTAGAGTCAAGCTGGATCTTCATTCTACGATAAATCTGCCTGCTGATTGTTCAAGTGGGCTGCGAGCGGGTTAGCCAAGCAGCAGCTTCTTACGGGACGACTAAGTGCGCTGAAACCAACCTGCGGTTGGATAGCGACTTCCTGTGCTAGTAGACGCTACTTTACCCCCCTTACTGGAGGACCCGAATGAGGCCGCTTGGCAAGAAAGATTAAAAAGTTGCTAGATTTTGCTCTATCGTATTGTCTTAATTTCATTTATTAATTAATTCCAAGCTTCATTCAATTATCTGTCCCGATAAGCTGCATTTAAATAGGTGTTCAGTTCACAAGCTTCACCCAAACGATTTCACTCAAATAGGTGCGTGACTCTATCAAAGGATGGAACAGAACTCCAGTTAGCTCTAGATTCTCCTAGTGGTTTATTTTTCCATATGGTAAGGTTGGTGCATTGTTATTGCCCGTAGCTACCTTCATTAGGTGTCCCCGACTGAGCTTAAAAACCAGCCTGGTGTACATGCGCCGGGCTAGTCTCCTGTTCGAATAGGTTTTGGGTAAGCAGAATTTAGGCGAGTTGTTGGAATCCGCTTTGCGCAAGCTTTCCCGGCATTTTTTGGATGACATTTATGTCTGTCAAATATTCTTTTTTGTAAGGTTCGACTTAAAACGAACAAGAGGAATTCCTCGCCGAATGGAATGTAGCAACTAACTACTAGCTTAGTGAGCGGATCTAACTCTTTGTTGGGTAACTAGAATGGAAGGAAGAGAGAGAGCCTTGGATTGCTTTCGGCAAGGAACTTTCCTCATTAAAAAGCGCAATCACAACTGTCGAAGCGAGTGCTCTACTTTCTCCGAGAAGATAGGATTAGGACAAAATTCCCGAGTTTCCATAAACTGTCACGCTTTCAATTGGAATTAGGCACGAATTAGTCCTGACTCTTTCGAGTAAGCAAGCGCTACGCCCCTTTGAAGATGGCCTCCTACTTCGCCCGCTGTAACTCTTCTTCCGCTGCTTAATCCCTTACGCTCTATTCTCCGTGCTTGTCCGTTACTCCTATCTGAATTTCCCCAAAGAGTTCTATTTGTGTAATAAGTTTTAGCTTTTTTTTCCCTTAAAGGTAGGATTCTGAAATTGAAGACTGATAGATCCCGTGCTTTCAAGTATCCCTCGTCGATTTCCATGGATAGTATCTCCCGTCCGTCTGGCAGCTGTCGATTCTGTTAGCATTCCAAGTCTTGGATTGGTCCATTCGTTAAGCATTGGAATCGGGACATCTCTTTGCCCGCTATTCCTTCTCTTTATGTCTATCCCATATCATTTATCTCTTAGCGAGTTCAGTTCCTCATTAGTCTAAGCCCCTAAGGGAATAAGCAGTTTGCGCTAGGTTATGAAATAAAGGGTGAAAGAATGGAACATTGCTGGTGGAAGGTTCAAGACAGAAGGAAGACTGTTCTCAGGACAAATGCCACAGACGGAGCTCTTACTGTTCTAGACTAGGCTGCACATTCATAGGTTGCAACCCCTTTTGAGTCAAAAGATATCCACTTCGGACTGACGCTATTTCTTATTTCGGGGAAGAGCCGGTGCCTATAATATGCCTTATCTTTGAAAGGAAGTGCCATACCTAGCCAACTCTTTTTATTGGGGCCTAGCCTGATTGCCCATTAGTAAGGAAAGGAGGATCTTGATGTTTCATATTAATAGGATGCTCTATCGAATAGAGTTTTGTCGCTAAACCCGGTAATTGGGAATAGTGAATAAATATAGAGAGCTTGGTTTTTAACCAAATGAGATTTTCCCCTTTCTTCGGGGAAAATAGGGCTGTAAGTAGGCCGTTTGCTATTGCTACAAGAGCTGCTCGCCTTTATACGGCTTGGTTTCGCTATCGCTCCTATGTAGTGGTCGAGCTAAAAAGTAGTATTCCTGCCATACCAGAAAGCCTATTATATAGTGCTAGAAGCTTCGCCAGAAGCAAGCAAGATGAGGTCGCTCTGCTTCGTAGACAAGGCTCATGTAGTACTTTATTTACGAGCTCGTGTAGTACTCGCCCCTATCTCAAAAGGGGCTTATGCACTCCACTCGCTGTCTACTAAAGGAGCGTGAGAGCGAGCGAGCAAAGCCTTAAATTTAGTGGCTTTCCACCCTTTCCCTCACTCTACTCTTTCATTTCCGCTTAAGCTTCCCCGGTTTGTGAGATTAATTGATTTTCTACCCGAGAACCATAATCTTTCCTATCAACAGCTTCTACGACGATAGGCATAAAGGCATGATTAGTTCCACAAATCTCACTGCACTGCCCATAGTAAACTCCTTCTCGTTGTACCGAAATAGAGGTCTGATTTAAACGACCAGGTACAGCATCACATTTGACACCTAAGGAAGGTACAGCCCAACTATGAAGTACATCAGCAGATGTTACAATAATACGTAAATGGGTTTTGGCTGGTACAACCACTCTATTGTCCACTTCTAATAAACGTGATTGACCCAATTCTGGATCATCTTCTGGAATCATATAACTGTCAAAAAGAAAAGAATAGAATAAAGAAAGGGATAGTCTATATCCTGTATCGATCATAGGATCACTCTATGAATAGGTATAGGTAAATTATCTGTGACCTCCCACCGTTCACGGCATCTCTTGCTTCTCGCTGTGAACGGCTCCTCGGTGGAGGAGTAGAAGCGCTGGTCCCCTTCGGTCAAGTTGCTTGTGCCTGCTGTTACCTACCGTAGGACCTCCGTCCCCGAAGCGAAGAAAGAGGAGCAGGAACAATAGGTTGTCCTCTCCCGGCCCAGTAGTTCCGCAACTACTACCGTGTTGTTGCCAACGGGGATCCCCCATTCCGAAAGGTTACTAGGCCGGCCATTAGGTCCAAAGTTGTATGCCACTGCTATGGTGCCGATAGATTCACTACTTCAGCGCCGTTATCGGACATTGCAGGCTGAGCATCTATTTCTCGTATATCGTTCCACACCGAGAAGAGGGATGTGTACCTCCAGCAACAACCAGAATGGAACCATAGGCTCCTATGCTGGGAGCATTTCGGGGTATAAGTCTAACCACCTCAACTCCCCGTTTCTGGCATGCTATAGTTATTTAAGTCTCTCGACGGCGGGAATGGGAGATTACCGGTAAGCCAGATACTTCGCGAACCCTATTCTATAAGGCATTTCGTTGCACTTAAATCACCCTCGTGAAGGGGCGCACTCCGATACCATTGATGTCCAATAGCTTTGATAGTAATGGCCGGATCTACTACTACCTCGTCCATTGAATATAACAGAGCAAATGATGGTATAGCAATGAACATCAGGATGATACTAGGAAATATGGTCCAAAGAATCTCGATAGTAGTTCCATGAACAATCCTTTGCGGGATTGGATTTTTTTTATAGTGGAAATGCCATAAAGTGCGAACCAAGATCCATGATACGAAAACCAAAATCTGAATGAGGAAGAAAAAAATATCGTGATGCAAGTCTATAATTCCTTGCATCATAGGTGTTGCTGCGTCTTGAGATCCTAATTGCCATGGTTCCGCTGCATCACAAGGAGCAATTGTGAGGAATAGCCATTCTAGAATAATCATTTGCTTTGGTTCATTCTTTGACTGCTCTGCTCCCCCAAAAAAAGAGAGACTTATAACTAAACGAAAGCTTTTCTTGGTTGTTGACCAAGGGAAAGCATCGGAAAAAAGAAATGAGATTGTCTCATTCAGCACGGTGCTGCCTAACACTTTGTGATCTCTTCCACTATCATTAGCCAAAATGAGCTCTCGGGGGAACCCAGTTCTTCTTCCTTACTCCATTTCCGTATTTGGCGTAAGCGCTTATCAATGTCCAGAGTATCCAGGTGGTTTTCCAGGATTAAGGAGATACTCTTTCTTCGTTCCGCCGGCGAGCCTGGCAACCCCATCTCGAAAAATGAACCTTTTTCAACAGCCTTTTCGGCTAGGGCATTTTGTTCTAATCTAATACGGGACAACTTTCGATCCACTTGTCTTAGAAGCGTTTCGTCGGGATGGCCGGTCTAACAATCCGATGGGCCAGCAGCCTCACTCGCTGCAGGACGACTCACAAATAAAAGAATAAATAGAACAATCCCCGACTCAGGCAGAAAGAAATGGATTATTTTCCAGATGCAAATCCTAAAAATTACACGACCCCATTTTAGCATTCTCGGTTTAGTAGAATAGAATTTAGATAAATTCAAATGTTATAACATTCCCCGAAGGGGGTGGTAGGCTTAGTAGGGCTCGAACCTACAATATCACCGTTATGAGCGGTACGTTTCAACCAATTAAACTATAAGCCCCTACGAATCTCTACATGCAATTCGCTCACTTCGGGAAGGAAAGAGGAGGCCTTTGCTCTATCTGCTTCTTCCTCTTCCCAGGAATGAACAAAAAATTTCTTTCTTTTTATTCTTTATAGATAGATATAGAATATTTTATCTATTATATTATTCATTAATAAATAAAATTTAAGCAAGCGGCCCTTTCGCGACTCAAACAGGCGGGGGCTCTCTATTTGCTTGCAATGCCGGGTTAAAGATTCAACTCTTTATAAGCAGTTCTAGGACTAAAAAACTTTTTTTCCAGGGGTGGATTTTCCCTTGTTAGGGTTGAACGAACATACTCGTCGATATGCCTTCATGTCGAGAGTTCGCTCCCTCTCTCTCAGCTAAAGAAAGAGATAGAGAATTCATTCACTATGCGGATCGATCGTATCTTTACTTCTCTCTGATTGTGATTTCCCACGTGCCGTACTATACCGCTCAGGAAAAGAAAGAAGAACCAGGCTACTCCTCTTCCCCTTTCTGAATTAACTTGTCCTTGCGCTTACCACTTCTTCAAACTTGCCAGCGAGTGTCGATCGCTCCTTAATCCCCCCTGGTCGGCGCTATGGGAATCAATGCCTGGGGTACCTACCGCTTTCGATTCCAACTCTTTGTGACTTTGTTAGTTAGCCTTCCAAGGTAAGGTAGGCCGTTAGCCCATTCCCTCTCTTCTTTGAAAGTGTGTGGTCAGGGGGGCCACCTCTCTAAACATAAAGAATATGATGTCATTCAGCACAGTGCTGAACAAGCTTCGGAGCGATACACTGAACACAAAAAAATCTCGAATTATTGCAACTACGAACATAAAAGAGTCTCGGTCGGTCGCCTTCTGGGAATTGCCTAGCTCAGCTACGAAGATTTACCACCACCTTCCATAAGGCCCTATATATATATTATATAATCAGGAAAAATTTAGAGTGAAACTATGAGCTAAAAGTAGGCGTCTAGAAGATAATAAGATAGCACCACTCGCCCTAACGGTATCTGGATCAGCTGTATCTGTCGTTAAAGGTAGTCGTTCTTATCTAAAGGGGTCCCATGTTGGGTATTACCATGGATAGTAAGGATGTTGAATTTGGTGATCGTGATAGGGATGAAGATCTAGATGATTCAGATTATGATCTCGATCGAGTCGACTCTGTTGATTCAGTAGATCTGGCCGGTTGAACGCTTTCTAGCAGCACCAAAAGCTTCGGTAGTGGGATGGGGAGTTTATATCCAGCCCTGGCTGTTGGTTTATGAAATCCCGATTTGAACATCCAGAACGGACGCTTCTCTTCTCTACGATTGTATTTTCGGATCCAGCGAAAGCAAAGGCAGCGAAGCTTAAAGTAAGCCCCTTCTGACTCGAGTATCCAGTGGTGACAGAGAGTAAGCTACTTTATGGGAGTAAGTGGGAGAGGGTAGTTGGTTTGATTCGCAATGGACCCTATTTTTATGTTTATGTAATTATTTTTTCTTTAAATCTAGAATATATTGCTCGCACCTAGCTAGAGGAACAGAAAGACAAGGAGACATGACAACGAGGATCGTCGGCGATCCGATTCCTTTAAAATTTCCTATAAACTTATAAAGCATACACAAAAGCACCCGAAGATGCTGAATCATCCACAGAGGAGTAATAAAATTTGGTTTCAGTGCAAACCTTTTTTGTCGAGTGAAACTCCGCTTCTTAAGAGCTTATTTGGACAGACTCACTCCCTTACTCGCTGGGTTTGGCGTATCCAAAGGTAGCGCCAGCAGCAAGCGTAGGGATTGTAAGTGCGTTCGTTTTCTCGCTTGCTAGACACGACAACTAAGGATAGACGCGCTGGGATAGCAAGCAAGTTTGTTGAAAGAGGGGCAGTAGATTCTAGATCTGCTGAAAACCAGGTTATAAGGGCTATATCTTTATTCCATGGTAGGGCTAGGGGCAGGTTGGTCTAAAAGGGAAAGAAAAAAGGTGACATACATTCCATTCGGGGACATAATAGTGATGACTATCGAGCACACTCTGTTATATCGATCCCAATCAATGGTTTTTGGGGGAAGTCGATGTCCCTATGCTTTATGACATCTTTTCTCTTCTCCGTAGTGATCAGTGTATGCACGTAGCATCACAGTAAATCTTTCATGCTTGGTTCCGGTCGCGCTCTTCTTCTAACTGCAGGAGTGCTGCGCCTTGTATTACTCTTTTTGTTGCTAATGACTAGCCTTTTTCTTGGTGATTCATAGCCAAGGGAATAAAAGAAAGACCTATGACTCGTTGTCTCAATCATAACTTCAAACAGAACCTCACTGTAGAGAGGGAGACCCCCGGAAGCGTAAGAACGACTATTTTGGAGCCTGAGGGTGAGGTTCCATCGACGAGTGAGAAAAGGAACGAGATACCTACGGCTACGTGAGGATCAGGACGCGGCGTATAGTTGGCAATGGCAAGTAAGTCACATAGGCTTTTGTAAGACCACGCGTCAGTACTAGACTGATTATGCCATCGATTCAAAGGAAGGACGGAAAAGCACAGGGCAGGAAACAATTAGAAAACCTATAACCCTTGAGTGAGTTCGCAGTCAATCTTGCTTTCGATTCAACAATACGAACCGAAGAAAAAAATTCTGATTACTATAACCACGCTGCCTGTATGAACAAACAAGCTTTGTACAACCAGCTTACGTGGAAAAGATTCAATATTCTATGCCAATGGACTCGTGACATCCATGTACTGAGTCGTCAAATGAGCCGCGTTAAGAAAACCCAAGCTTATACACATTGGCCCACAGGGTGCCCCAATAGGGCCCGAATGAAAGACCCAAGCCTACATGGACCATCCTACAAATGAAGACTTGGGTATGTTTCGATGAAAGCCCACAGAAGGGAACAAGCCTACCCATCATCAAAGCAAGCCCAAATGCTTGAATGACCTCATTGTCACTTCATCCCTCTCCTTTCAGTCGAGTCACTTCATCCCTCTCCTTTCAGTCGAGTCACTTCGTACCTTTCCTTACTCCTCAATATAGTTGCAGGTTCCATACATTAAGATTTTCAGCACCTATTCAAAGAGCTGGGGAATCAGCTTGCAAGCAAAAATGGATTGTCTAAAGGCGGGCATTCTATCTCACATATCGCGCATTTGTCTGAATGATAAACCGGTGGCATTTGACGACCGACCACATGCAACTCTTGCCTGGGCCAACAATAGCTCCCATTTTAGCTAAAGCCAATGGATTATAATATTCCATAGGCAAACTAGGAAGCCGGATCCAAGCTATGAGTTTTTTGAAACTATCATCAACAGGATTCAAATTCGGTGATCATTGCCGAACTGTTAAATAATGTCCCCCAATTACCCAAGGACCTCCTTCAAGCACATGCTTGTAATCCTCCTTCCTCTCAAACACTGAAATAAGAAATAATAATGCCCAAGATCAACAATCTTATACCTCCCGTCCAGTTGCCACAGCTGTTTCACTCGCACCTAGGTAGGGAACAGAACCTTCATTCAAGGTAAGGATAAGGATCCGCGCTCAAGTCACCGGAAGAAGCAACAGGGAAGGATGTTGTCGCAGTCAAGACTTCGGATCTTAGTGCACTATTTCCTTTTTCCACACTTGTTAGAAAACCCGTATTTTTGGCATAAACCGATTTTAAGGGCAGAAAATAAATACAAAATGATAAAAGTTATCTCCATATAACTGAAAAACCTATAAAATGCTAAGGTTTATCGGCTTTTTGGGAGATATCTCTGCCATAAAAGAGAGAGCTCCTAGCCCCTTTTCTGCAGATCAAAGAGCGACTCCCCATTCATCCGAAATAGTTTAGTATAGAACAGAGGCATTCTGGATCGACTACGCGCCCATCTAGTGCAGTGGCTTGGAAGCAAGCTACCTTGACCATCTTCCGAAGTTATAAATAATCTACTGATCGAAGGCTGTAAGGGCGGACTGGTCTACATTAAGCCACACCACAGTGACCCCCGAAGCGATCTTCTTCTAGTTGCGGGACGAAATCCGACAGCTTATTTTATTGCTGGCTGTGAATAACCAGCCCAGCAATAAGCTTAATTATTCCATAAGATAACGGGGCGGGCTTGCGCGCGAGCCGAATGACGTAGGTGCACAAGAGTACTTCGCGCCACAATCATCTCCTTTTTATAGGTTCTACGGATCGATGCCTGCTGCTTCATCTGGGAGAAAAGAATCATAGATATGCCGGTCATTAGAAGGAAGAACCGCCATAAAAAGATTCCTCGTGTATCATCTGTAGCAAAACTATGAACGGGAGCTAGCAATCCGGACCGTATTGAAAAGGTTCCTAAGACACAGCATAGAAAAGTAACAATATTAAGAAACGAGGTCCAAGAATGAAGAAGGGGTAGAATTACTGAATGAATACGAGCTGTGGCTAATACCCGAGGCATAAAAGAAGCATTTTCTACGGGATCCCGAAACCACCAGCCACCCCGACCTAATTCATGATAAGCCCACCAACTTCCTGGCAAAATACCTACGGTTAAAAACCACCGACATGTCAAGATCCAAATTCTAATTGGTTCCCGGTCTTGGTCAGAAACCACTGTGTTCGCGCCGACGGTCCAACAAAGAGGCGAAGTAGTGGTATCTTTTTTTCCATTACGAACAACACGCTTCGCCTGCTCTCCCCCCGTGTCCACTAGCGCTCCTGTCCAGAGCGAAGAGAAGGCGAAAAAGCGCCGCCGAAGCAGGCTTCTATTGCTACGTAACAATAGAGCGGGATAGCATTTTGCGCCCACATCTTTGAATTTGAGGGTAAAGAGCTCACTTGTTATATGGGATCCAAGGCATCCAACAGAGCGAAACAGAGTTCCATTCTTTTCGGTGGCATCCTTCCGCATTGGTGGCGAATGACCTGCCACAATCCCATTCTTCATTTTGGATCTACATAAGCCAAAGCCCATAGCACTGGCGACGTCTCCGGCATAAATGCAAGGAGGATGTATAGCTGATATAGGATCTTGTGGAACAGGATTTGATTCTGCAAGCGGTTCGGTACGAACGAAGAAATTTCGAACAAAAGGGTCGGAACTCGCTGATAGGAAAAGAGAGAAAAACAAAGCAATGCCAAGAGCTCCGTCAATCCGCTGTTCATCGATAGACGGAGCTCTCTCTTTATCATCTCGTGCCAGATGCAACAAAGGATGAGTCCTTTTTCCTTCTCGCGAACGAAGTTCAGAATCAAAAAAGGTTCGTAGAATGAAGGGGTTGTACAACTGGGGCGCAGCCCAACTTTTTTGTTCGTAACGAGAGAGAGAGAGAATGGAGTTCTTCACGAAGTTCGAAACAAAGGAAAAAAAAGACTTTCTCTATGGCCTCCTCGTTTTGAGACATTATGGCTTTGGAGTCGACCCCGGTAACAAAGAAGGAATCCATAAAAACTTAGGATCCAACACCATGATAAAATACTACCCTCATGATTAGACCATGTCCCTGAGATTTGATAAAAGAAAGGTGCATTAGCGGTTAATACGTTGTAATTGGATAAGTTATTAGGAATATGACAGAACAAAAGACCAAGGAAAGAAAGAAGAATACACCAAAAAGCAGGTGCTGCACCAAACACTGGTCGTTGTTTCTTGTTGTAAGTGAATGCAACGAAAAGACCCGGAAATAACGAATAATGAAACAATTCATATATTGACATTTCGTGCTCATTTAAAAATTTCTGCTTTCTTATTCCCATCATCCGGTAACTACAGGATGATCCACAAGAAAGGTGGCAGGATTCGAACCTATAGCCGGCCCGCCCATGACCTAAGAAGATTATCCTTATGACCAAACAAGGACCAGCTTACTTACTTCTCGAGCGTACCATTCCACTTCTTCCCCAGCAACTTTATTCTTTTTTGGGGTAAAAATATTCCTTCAAATGCTCTTATTGGATTCTCGTATTACTCAAAAGAACGTAACTTATCATTACCATTAGAGTTTACTGTATTATATCCAAAAAAAAACAATAGGGCTGGACGATGATAGGATAATTAATAGTATGAAGTAGGGGGGTGATAAGCCATAATACTATATTATCTAGTAGAACTTCGTATTTCAGGAGCTATTAAGAGTCCTGTTAATATTAATAGAAGTGTTCCTGCAATAATTTGATTCGTGTATGCAATCCTGGCCCTCCCAGTTATCGGCCACAAGGTTGGTGGCGGCCACAACTGTCTTCCTCCATGTGATATCAGGCAAGAGGCTTGGAACCTTTATTAACCCATCAAAGAGTTTGGTTGTTTTTTTCAGAATGAAACGAGGTAATCAACGAAGAAGAGAAGACGAAACTCCGATATACATTTGTTGGCCTATCGTCTTCGATTTGTTTAAGTGCCGTACTCCTTCTCAAGCCCTTTCCCTTTGGTCGAGCACTCAATCAACCATTTAGGAATAGACCTACCTGGGGAAAGACAGGGAAGGAATGTGGACAAGACAACGGTTTCAATGACTCCGAATTCCGGAGTGCAATAGAGAGTAGACAGCCTCAATCCTAAAAGCAAGTCAAGCAGAGATGAGTGTGCAAATAGCGTCTTTGAGAAATGTCTTACTGAGAATCAAGTGTTCAGTACAGTACAATCGTCTCACGTGCTGATTTCCATCCGTTCGGTCCTCACTCTCAACGCAAACGGTAGTCAGGGAGCGAAGCCGCTCGACTGTAAGGAGAGGAGGTGGAGGGGGTCATACTGATCCAGCTATATCCACAAGCGCACCTATAGAGTAAGGATTTTCTGCAATCAATGACGAAAGAAAGAAAAAAAACCATTCGTATAGATCGAGGCTTGTAGCTTGCTTGATTCTTTACTCATTACATACTGGAAAGAATTGCAGGAAATCATTCGATAACCCGGATTACTATTTAAGAAGACGGATGAAATGCACTTTTGCCAACAAGAAGCATGGGATTTATGGGCGGAGACATCCCTGCTATCAAAAAAGTCTGGGTTTAAGAGTGGGACTGTAGAGGAGGGAAGCGGAGTTGGTAAGCGAAGGTGAATACCGCGGCAGGTTAACCAAATAGGAGTCGAAGGCGCGGTATTGGCACGGGAGTTCTAGTTAGTCGTGAAGCTGTTTTCCACAGCGCCTTTGGCGCCTCTACTTCATCTTTTATTTATTCCAGAACCTTTCTTTCAGAAGAACCTATCCTGAAACTGTGACCGAAAAGACATCCTTTGTCATTAAGCGGGGCACCTACTGAAAGGAATCTTGCCCCATAGAATTAGGTCCAAGTAGACAAAACAACCAATGAAGCAACAACAACCAACACACCTTCTGCAGCAGATGACGACTCTCGGAACTCCCATCGAAAGACAAAGACTTCGGGGAGTGGAGAAGATCCAATAAACTATCCTCGCGTCTTGCTTCTCCGTGATGATGATCTATATTACTTGGGCTTTGCTTGGCAACAGCTCCCACTAGCTCCTCGGGGCCTCTCCAGCCATCTATATTTATGACGAAAACAAGAGAAATGATCACTTTTCCAATAGGTTTCAAATGGAATTCATCTCAAATGTCAGATGAGGTTAGGGAATAAAAAAAAAGGGTAATGTGTGGTTTGCCGCATAGGTGCAGTAGACTTGTTTGAAAAAGGAACATGGCGCTAGGTAATAAAACTGATAAGTGAGATTTCTCAATAGGGGGAAATTAAATTGTTTCAGAATGTAGGGTTAGGGCTGAAACAGCTAAAGAGCACTTAGCCAATAGAGAGATGGGACTTTGTCAGTTTGTCAGTACGGCAGATATAGCAATGTGGTCCGCAAAAAAGGCTATCTCAACTGGGGGCGATTTCTATCAACCCCGTTTTCAGTAACAAACGCCTGCTCAATTGAAAAAAAGTTCATTCCACCTACATGCGAAAGTAGTAAAATTGCTCTTTTTTGTGCTTTCGATACCTGAGCGTGCCTGTGTTGAACGTACCATAAGCAATTCTTCCAAGCTAAACCTCCATGGAACGGTAGCCCGAACCGCATTGAAGTAGTGCACAACTAGGCGTCAGTCTTTCTCTAACCAAATATGTCTCCAATTACGGACCCAACTTAATTGCTAGTGGCGGAGCTGTGTCCTTTATATGATAAATCGAACTTTGTTGAGAAAGTACCCGAATTAGGGTTAGGGAGAAAGACCACAAGTAGGGATGATCACGGGTCTCGGACCCGCTCCAGATCCTGCGGATTTAGACCCTGTGGGCCGGGTATGGATCCAATATTTTTAGACCCATCGGATATGGATCAGGTCTGGATCTAGGTTGTAATAAACGGGTATGGATACGGATATATGGTATTAAGATCCATATCCGGATCCATATCCATATCCAGATCCATTAACCTATTATAATATATAATTAATAATATATAAGTAATATGTAATGATAAATTTTCTAATCCTAATTCTTCTTCTTCTCTTCTTCTTCTTCTAATTAATAATTATTATTATTATTACAAATTCCGATACAATATAGGAAAAGGCAAAAAGTTTTTATTTATTCTCAAACCCTATTCTGAAACACCTTACGCACAAACTCTTGCTGCTAGTTCCGTACGGCCGTCTCCATTCTTCTGCATTCTTGCCGATCAACTTCTTAGACACTCCTTTTGCGAAGAAATCACTCGTCAAACATAATCTCAAATTCTCAATCCCACCAAGCTGAGGTACCATATCGTTTTTCTTCTGTTCTTCTCTTAGTTTGTGATTGTTTTAGGGTTTAGTTGTGATTCTCATACTGGTGATACTTTAATAATTGTCACTGATATTTGTAGCATGGTTGAATTGTAACACGAATTGTATACGTAATTTATCTATTGTATTTTCAGGTTTTGATGGAGACAAACATACCTGCAACCTTGCCTCCTCCAGGTGAGCCAGATGCAGATGGATTTATAGAAGGTTATATAGACATTGAAGATGATGATGAGGGCAACGAACCTAGTGAGCAAGTGATGAAAACAAAAACAAAGAAGAAGGTTACATCAAATGTATGGAAGAGTTTTAAAAAGGTGATGATGAATGGTATAGAAAGGGCTGTTTGCAATCATTGTAAAGGCGATTTTGTAACAGGTGCTTCAAGTGGAACATCACACCTCAAAAAACATCTAAATCAGACATGTTCTGGAAGGCTGCTGCAAGTGCATGGACAAGCAAAGCTGAAATTTAATTCAAAAAGTGATGGTTCAGTTACCTTAAACCTTGAAAAAAAGGGTAAGGTATTTGAGCAAGAGGTTTCTCGCGAGGACTTGTTAAACATGGTGGTTATGCATGAATATCCCTTATGTATGGTGGAACATATTGGCTTTATCAAATTTGTTGCTGGTCTTAATCCATCTTTTAAGATGATTTCTAGGCACACCTTGAAGCGAGATATAATTGCAAAATATGTTGCAAATAAAAAGGCTCTCCATGATCTTTTGGAACACAATCAGAGTAGAGTATCCATCACCACTGACATGTGGACTGCTTCTAATCAAAAGAAAGGCTATATGGTCGTCACAGCACATTTTATAGATCAACAATGGATTCTTCGGAACAGAACTATAAGGTATTGTTTATATTACAGTAGTTAGTTCGTTGTTGAATTTACAATGTGCATTACTGAATTCGTGATGTATTGTAGTTTACAATTTACATCTCTGACATCATATTTTTGAATAATATTATAGGTTTTGTTATGTGCCATGTCCACACACTAAAGGTGTTCTTGCAAAGGTTTTGATGGAAAGTTTATCTCAATTTTCTTTGGAAAATAAGCTTGCTTGTGTGGTAGTTGATAATTGTAGTACCAATGATGCAATGGTTAAGATTCTATTGGAAAAATTTGAAAGAGGGAATCTCATATTGCGTGGTGACTATTTGCATATGCGTTGTAGTGCTCATATTCTTAATTTGGTTGTTCAAGATGGATTAGATGTGATTAGAGGTGGAATTGAAAAAGTTCGAGAATGTGTTTCATTTTGGATGGCAACCCCTAAGAGAATAGAGAAATTTGATGAGGCTTGTCGATCTTTGAAACTGGCTAATCCAAAAAGAATGGTTATTGATTGTAAAACGAGATGGAACTCGACCTTTTTGATGCTTGTAACTGTTATGCCCTATAAAGATGTTTTTACGAGGTTGAAGCGTAATAATAAAAGGATGAAATTTGAAGTTCCTAGTGAGGAAGATTGGGCATTGGCTAAAATTGTTTGTGAAAAGTTAGAAATTTTTTATAGGACAACAAACAGCTTTTCTGGGAGAAAGTTTGTGACAATCAACTTGTTTTTCCGGAAAATTTGTGTGGTTAGACTTGCTTTGAAACGGTGGTTAGCAAGTGATCTGGATATTATTAGGAGGATGGCCAGTAGCATGATTGAAAAGTTTGACAAATATTGGTCTAATATTAGTGGAACTTTAGCTGTTGCTGCAATTTTAGATCCTAGAAATAAAATGGAGTGTGTGGAACATTATTATGAGAAATTCTATGGCGAGAATGTTGATGTTGAGATACAAAAAGTTCGAAGGATTCTTGATGACCTTGTTGTGGAGTATGACAGAAAATGTAAGGAGACAAGAGATGAAGACCAATTTTCTAGAAGTAGTAAAAAGAGAGCACCTGAAACCTGCTTGCAAGATGATGAGGATGATTATGCTCTAGTCAAGAAAACAAAGAAGAGAAAGGTGAATGTGAAGAGTGAAGTTGATGATTATTTGAAGGAAGATCAGTTGCCTGAGGATAATCAGTTTGATATTCTCTATTGGTGGAAAACTCAAGTCAAATATCCTACTTTACGAAAGATTGCTAGGGACATTCTTGCCATTCCCGTTTCAACTGTTGCTTCTGAAAGTGCTTTTAGTACAGGTGGGAGAGTTCTAAGTCCACATCGTTCTCGACTCCATTCAGAAACAGTGGAAGCGTTGATGTGTTTGCAAAATTGGATGATGGAAGATGTTAAAGGTATGCTTATCTTAACTTTTTATTGCTTTGAATGATGAACATTCAGTGCATATTAATTTAGAACAGTCTTATTTGTTTTATCTATAACTCTTTTCGGCTTAGTTTTGCATGGTTGACATATTAGAATTCTGAGCAATGATTTAGAGTCAAGGATGAACCAATCTGATTAATAATTGGAAATTAAAAAGGATCTAGAACTTCTGCACAGGTGCTGTTTCCTAGCAGCAGCTGGACTGTACTTTAAAGTGCTATATCTTAACAACCATAACTAATTTTGGACTAATTATTGGACTATGTTATTCTTCAGGTTTTGAACTATGATTTAGAACCAAAATTTGACCAATTTGGCTGAGGAATGTTTCCAGAAAAGATTTTTAAACCTATGCGCAGGTGCTGTTTCCTGGCAGCAGCTGCACTGTACTTTAAAGTGCTATATCTTATCAACCATAACTAATTTTGGACTAATTCTTGTACTATGTTATTCTTCAGGTTTTGAACTATGATTTAGAACCAAAATTTGACCAATTTGGCTGAGGAATGTTTCCAGAAAAGATTTTTAAACCTATGCGCAGGTGCTGTTTCCTGGCAGCAGCTGCACTGTACTTTAAAGTGCTATATCTTAACAACCATAACTAATTTTGGACTAATTCTTGGACTATGTTATTCTTCAGGTTTTGAACTATGATTTAGAACCAAAATTTGATCAATTTGGCTGAGGAATGTTTCCTGAAAAGATTTTTAAACCTATGCGCAGGTGCTGTTTCCTGGTAGCAGCTGCACTGCACTTTAAAGTGCTATATCTTAACAAACATAACTAATTTTGGACTAATTCTTGGACTATGTTATTCTTCAGGTTTTGAACTTTGATTTAGAACCAAAATTTGACCAATTTGGCAGAGGAATGCTTCCGAAACATATTTTTAAACTTCTGCCATGTTACCACTTCTGACAGCAAGCTGTTTCTACTTTAAAAATTCATAACTTGGTCCTTCTAACTTCTTTTTGGTTGATTTTTGAACTTAGTTTTTATTAGAGCTTTGAAGTATTATTTATAATCAATAACGAGCTGATTTAACAAAGAAACAGAGAAGATAAATGATTTTAAAGTGACTGCAATACACCTTATGTTGTTGGATTTGCTGTTGCTAGTATATATTGTTTGTAATTGTGTTATAAATTGTCACTTCTTTTTTTCTTGACAACTATGTTCATCTTGACCTATCTTACACAGCTACAGAAAATAAACATGCTTGTTCTACTGCTAATGATGATTCAGACACAGAAAAGGAAGTGGTTGATATCATTGACATGGTAAATTTGATATACACTTGTCAACCAATTTTATTTTTTTTCAGATTCAAATTTGCCTATTTTAAACTCATAAATCATAATGCAATTCTTTGTAGGATCTTGATGATGATATTGACAATGATTCAGATTAGAGATGGTTTGGTGTGGTGTTGACGGAGTTGCACAATGCGTTATGCGTCCTTTGAGTGTTAGACTTTTTCTACCATAAAAAATATCATTTTTTGTTGCACCTACCACGTTCTTGTACTTACAATTTCGATCTTAATGAATTGATGCATTTTGATGTGTATTGTGGATTGATAATTCATATATATGCTTAGAATTGTGCTTATGGTAATAAAAATAAATAAATTTTGGCATATTTGTATTCACTGTGAAAATCTCAAACATTTATTTAAAGAATTTGTCAATTTCTTAGTAAGACCCATTTAAGACCCGTTTAAAACCCTTAGACCCGTAAGACCCTGCGGATATGGGTACGGATTTTGAAATTTTAGACCCTGCGGATATGGGTCGGATTTGGATCTGACATTTTTTTTACGGATCGGGGCCGGATATAGCTAAATTAGACCCAGACCCGCCCCATGATCATCCCTAACCACAAGTTTTCCGGAAATAAATCCGGCAAACAATTCTGGCCGGGTTCTTTCATCGCTCTGATACCATGTAAAGAAAAAACAGAGTTCAGTGGGAGAGGAGTCATTACTTACCCACAATAGGGATATAAAGTAAAACTACAAGCGTACTCTATTGACTGTACGACAAGTATACAATGGAACAAGAAAAAGTAATATCCCTAAAATCTCAACCCCCTCTTCTCTTAGTGGGAGGAAGGGAAGATTTTTATGTATCTTTGGTTAATGGAAAGCAAGTCAAGTTAGTTCACGAGTTATTTAACGAGGATGGGATGTCTTGGAAACGGTTTCAGAGGCTTTATGAATGCTTTCTTTTGCACCTCGGCAGAGGCAATCTATCGGTCGTTCTCCTATCGAGACGAGAGCAAGCCCCTTTTTTCCCGCAGGGCTTCGAAGCGGTAAGAAAGCATCCAAGGGATCACCATCATTTGCATCACCAGGGGCGGGTCCAAGCCCTCTTCGTCTTCCTATCCAGACACTTTTATGATCCCGGTGACCCAGCCCAAGCCAGACCTATCTTCTCTAGCATCCAATGAGAAGAAACCCGCATAGACAATGCATTTCAAAAAGGTCGAGATTCTACTTCCCCGAGTGCGCAGTTTAAAGTCTTCAAAGCCACCTCTTCTGATTGATTTTAACCCGAAAGGTGTTAAGCCAGCAAAATCCCATCTCTTGATCCCATTGCCAAGCAATCCAGGCACACCTCTCCTAGTGTTCTTGTTGCCTTCCACCTGAACTGAATGAGCAGCTAGCTGACTCGAACTAACCATCATTTTGTTTTGATCCTCAAATGGCTTGCTTTTTAATTCTCCGCAGAGAAGGAGAAAAAGCTAGGTCAAGGGGAACCACCTACCACTGAACCTGTGGACGGGATCAAAGAATCAATCAGTTGAATTTTTAGGCCTTAGCCCCCATCCCTTAGCCTTAAGAACAACCAAACCACCGTCTCCCTGACCTTCTCTTGCAGAGTGAATGGTGACAGAACACATTCTGTCGACTGGGTTATAAATGATAAGGTAGTTGGCTTACTTGCTTGTTAGAGGAAGGAAGGGGCATTCATCCAATGCTTACTTTTAGGCAAAGCATTAGCCTATTTCTGCGAGTCATAAACCCTGATCCGTTTATGTGGAAAAGACCCCGATTTTATCAAAGATTAGAGATGTAACTGGTACTATGTCTCTGTCTTTGACCTATCGATTGAGGGGTGCTTCTTATCGTATCTGTGGTGCGCCCTATCGCCCTAAATTTAAGCGATGGAAGCGTCACTATCTTTGTATGCTTTCGCCGTCAGGCCCCTTACCATTGAAACTGTGGTTAGCATTTCCTGATTTGGGAGTGTTAACGCCGGGTCTCGCATTTGCGTTGAAATAAACCCTTTCATTCCTCTTCCAGATTTCATCACCATAGATACCAATGATGGAAGTTATGACCAAGCTATTGAATATGATTGGAAACCAGATCCTTGCATTCAATGCCAAACCCTTGATCACAGTCCTTATTCCTTCCCTTCCCAAAAGCTCAAAAACGGGTGAAAAAAAAACCTGGTTGAAGAGAGCAAGCCTCAACTCAAGAGCTTTCCGAAAACCTATTTTAGAATTTTATGTGTGAGGAAGCATATGGTGAGATTTACACTGAACTCCCAGGCTAATTCATCAGAATCTGAACCAGGCCAAAACTTGCACTCTCAAGACTTGGCTATAGTCCCTTGCCCTGACCCCCTAGTAGCAGAACCTCTCTTGGTGCCATCGATCAAAATTTCCATCTTATTCTGGCCCTAAAGACTAGATTGCTCCTATTATGGCTGCTTTCGCCACAGGACCTAGAGGAGCTCCCATTATTCTTCCAGCTCAATCTGTTTAGCTCAAAAGCTCCAATTGCCCCAATATGGTCTACCTACTTCGTTACAATGGTTCCTGATGAGAACTACCTAGATGCTGCATCAAGGTTGATTGTTAGGGAAGGGATGGGGTAGAAATAGAGTTTACGTTTCAACTTGATCTACTGTCAATTTAATTGATCTAATGTTACCGGTGGAAGTTCCAACACTACATCTTTACTTGTAAACTTTACCTTTTTTTCTTTTGGAACTGCTAGATATAGCTTACTGGACACTTTCAGAGATCAGATTAGGCGGCGCTTCAATGCTGGAGGAGATCCCCCGAGAAGAGTAGAATGGCTGTTCCTGCTCCTTGGGAGGTACTAACTAAATGACTACCTGAATCGGGGTTTTGAGCATAAAGATTCCACTGACCTGTAAAAGTGGGCCTAAGCCTTGGGGGGATACGGTAATACATCTAAGTCATATAAGTAAAGAGATCTATTCGTTGATAAGAAAGATAATTCTTGGTTCAGTTCTCCACCTTAACGACAGAAAAGGGGATTGATCAAATTCTATTGAGTCTGACTCATAGTGATCGTTTATCAAAGAATGGCTCTGGTTATCAAATGATTGAACAACCAGGAGCAATTTACTTATGGTTGACATTCATAAAAAGTATCTAATGAATTATGAGTTCAATACATCCTGTTTAGCAGAAAGACTTACTTGATTTGAACTTGAACAAAGGAACTAAAACAGGTACCAGAAAGCAAACAAGAGATGTAATTCCAGGTTGAAGAGATGACCGAACTACAATAAAACGAAAATCGAATTCATAATTCCATTCTCTAAGACGAACTAAATAAAAGGCAGGATAGCTAACTCCTATTTACTAGGTTCGGTCCTGACTCACCGGATAGAGGATACTCCTTCCCTAAAAATGTAATAAGTTCGTTTCGATTTAGACTATACTAGTGAATCTATCCCAGACAGAAAATACCTAACCCGATTCTTAAACAAAACCGGGCCTAGCGCTCGTGGCAAACTACCTTCATCCGCTGATTCATCAGTCGCAATTATCCCAGCAGCTATCCATTTAAGTTCGCCAGTCAATAACTGAGCTGTGATTGCATAGGTGGTAGAGCAAGCTGGAGCGGAGGCAGCCTATTCTGATTCAATTGCTTTTCTCTCCTATCCTTTCAGTCGAGCTCTATGAACATAGACCCTCTCCTTCGGTTCTGTCTCCTGGTTGTGAATAACCCACTCACTCGCTTGGTAAGTTCCCCTAAATCTCTCATTATCTCTGGGGGAGGGCCTGACTCTGTTAATAAACAATGAAATTATCTTTCGTTGGTAGATGTAGCTTGCTGAAAGAGGGCACTAAAGGCATCGCCAAACCTCTCAGGTAAAATAGGGTCATCCATGATGTAATTCGTTTTAATGAGGAAGACCATCAATATGATAGGGATCATGTAATTTAACACTATATCGTTAAGCATGAATTTCTGTACAACTATATTGTGATTAGGCCGCGGCGGTAAAGTAGGGTGATGACGTAGTTGATCCCGATTCAACATTAAAAGTATATTGATTTATACCCAATAACCTAATACTTTTTTCTGTAAATACTGCATATTTTATTCCATCCATAAATATATTTTCTTCCCTATGAGTTCGAGTCTCAATAAGAATGCTGGTTCTTACTGTTCATATATTATGATATGAATATACCACATCAATTCGTTATGTATGGATGATGAGATTCAATTGATACAGAGCCAATTCTTCTGGACATGCCTTTTCCACTTTCCAGATTGGGTATCTCTACCGGGTGTTATGCCCGTGGCTTCATCCTTGGACCTTGGAGTCGGATTAAAAGTGCTATCAATGCCGGCCGATCACGAATTCTACGTCAAGGGTGAGTTAGTCTTGACGCGGAGCGAAAGCGGCTTGGACTATTAAGTAAGGGTATTAACCATTAGGTTTGGTACTGGCGATAGAATTGTTTTGAAGACAGGTCTAGTTGTTGTGAATTGTTAACCTTTTTAGGAGAAATAGGAAATGCAGTTCGGAGCGGTGGATCAACTGATTAACAGACAAGCATGGGAAAGAGAGGGAAAGGACTTGTTCAGAAAACGATTTATTCCAAAAGCATGTATTTGGTCAAACAGGTCTCTGCTCGGCCTTCCAATCTTCTTCACACTCAACAGGGTGTTCTGCTAGGTGGTCAGCTATGGCTTGTCTGTTAACAGCTTTAGGCACGACATAGGCAATCTCGAACTCGGACAGCATCATCAGCCACTTAGCGGTCCTGTTTGACAAAGCTGGCTTTTCAAACAAGTACTTAAGGGGATTCATGCGGGATTCCATCAAGAAAAGAATAACCTTCCGCTCCCATACCTTACCCTAGTTGGTTAGTTCATTAAAAAGAGTATACTTTTAGAGTATGACTCTTTCAGAAAAACCTAAAAGTGAAAAGAAAGGGAAAGCTTTCATTTTAACGCAGCAAGATTTTTAACCCCACCTTGAGGCATTTGTTATGTTCTTTATTGCTGTAAGGAAGTTTGATCTTGTCACGAGCTGGATTTGAACCAGCGCTTTCCGGATGCATGACCCCCGATTTCAACCTTTATGATCGTGACTTTGGTAACCCGGTTCCCCACGCTGCCCATGGGTACTCCGGGGTCGATCATATAGATCAACTA